>OX388320.1:10282038-10319713 GCA_947579605.1 Athripsodes cinereus | reverse complement strand
CAGTGAAATGGAGTAAAACCTTCACCTCATACTATCTCCTGCGTAAAATCAAGTGATCTTTCATTAATGGAATGCATGTTGCACATGCATTTCCGATGAAAATTTGATCACACAGTCATTCATAATATGCGATACTCCCCGCATACTGGATTTAATGTTGTGTCGGCCATTCTGCGAGATGGTCCTGAAGAAGCACATGTATACACAATGCAGAAACACAACACCTATTCTGCAAATCCAATCTGCATATTCCGGTGACGGGCCGTGCCTCGTCCCATATGCAAGGGCAAGAGCCAAGTCTCTGCCCGACTGTACGCAGTGAAATGGAGTAAAACCTTCACCTCATATATATATATCATCGGTTAAATAGAAAAGTGACATACCTAATTCAAAATGAACAAATTTTACAGTACGCGCATTTATAGTGTTTTATTTCATTAACTTATTTATTTTGAATATAATTTCACATGAACATATCGTCGATTAAATGTTAATGTAAACATTGTTATTTGAAATTATAAAAAAAATAAACTAATTAATAAAATAAAACACTTTAAATGCGCGTACTGTAAAATTTGTTCATTTTGAATAATGTCACTTTTCCATTTAACCGACGATATATATGGTGGACGTTATTTTTTTTCTTAATTGTTTCACATACAATTTTCAGCACATGCTTCGAAAGATTTTTTTATAGAAATTGTATTGTGGTACTGTTTTTTAATATTATTTAAACATTTAGAAATAATCTTTGAAGGTTCTGACATTTAAATGAATGTCGAGTACCGATAAACTAAATTATTATAATTAATTATTGGATCTTGTTATTTCCATGAACAAAAACAAAAATAATAGTGAAAATATTTTTTTTGAAATTTAAACCTTTACTCCAGTCCATATAATAATAAATATCATATAGAATACAAATCATAAAATAAAATTTATACATTACAGTAAAAGATGTAAATATAGGTAACAACAATACTGTTAGATATATTATCAATATCTAATATTTTTTTGTGTGTGTATCACTGGTGTTTATTGTGTGTGCAATCTTCTTTGCATATCCTTCCCCCACTCCCTTCCTTATACCCCAGTGTGCTCACATAATTGTTACAAAAAACTCGCTCTTCTGCTGAAAACTTTGGTGATGTGCACACGCATATATATCAGTCATAAATATATCAAACAGTTTCAATAGTGTATTAAGTGATTGTGTTTAATTAAAGTAATTCAATGATTAAGTGCTTGTATTGAATTAAAGTAATTCAATGATAATAATAATCAAATAGTGATATTAAAACAAACAATTATATAAGGTGTTTAAGTGCAATACAAGAAAGAAAATAGAAATTTAGGGTGAGTTACAGCTTCCTATATACCTACAGTCCTAATTTCAGTAGTGATATTTAGCCTTTTAACCGGAAAATATTCTACAAATACTAATTAAATATTGGTATCCCTTCAGTGTATAGAGTTTCTATATTAATTAGGTATGAAATTCAACTTTGTGTCAGTTGTTTGTACTTTTCTTTCAGAAGCAATTTGTAAAAGTATATTATTTATTAACGTAAGTCATGACTTTGATTGAGTTTACATTTATTTTGTAAAACTCCATATAAATTTACGGAAAGAAACACAAACTGTTTTGAGTTAAAATATAGTAAAACTCATGTGTTTATTTCCATAAAGTAAGTCAAGATCTAAACTGTGAATTTTCTGTCTCATAGACATCCTAAAATCATTTGTCCTTCCATCCCCAAATCATCTGTGATGCGTTGATATACCTCCGATCTACTGAGAATTCGACATGAGTAAGATCATTGGAAGAGAAAAAAAATACCTCCAATGTATAAATAGTATAATTATATTGTACCCTTAATTTGCTTATTATGTTCAGTATGTAGTTTGTCCCTAGCTGGTGTGTGTAAAGGTATAGTGGATAATTTATAATGTTATGTAATATGAAGCAACCTTTAGCAATATTCATCTGTTGCTGGGCGTTGAGCACCTGCCATATATCTTGAATCTCTGTGTTGAGTGTCTGCAAGGAAGAGATGATCTCAGCCGCGTCATCTCTATCTTTGTCCCTACCTCCTTCAGCACTGTGAGCCATATCAGTGCTACTGAATCCTGAACTGTGAGAGGATATGTCACTCAATGTTGTGTCCTGATGCAAGAAACAAACAAAATTATTAACATTTTTACGAGAAATAAGCAAAGGCAAAATATTTGGTGTCTAAAAACTATATCCTGAAAATATTTTTTCTTCCAACTTGAAAGTTTTCATAATTGTCTTAAAAAAAGCAGATATAAAAATAAGATATTCAGGCGAGGGTAGCACACCTCATTGCTACTGAATTGCAGATGACAAACGTTTAGTGATAATATAATTCACTCTTCTTCGCAACATCATATTTCACATAAATTATCTGTTTTTCATTCGATGTTGCATAGATTATTAAATGTACCACTTTCTCCTCTTAATTTCAGCAAAGAATTGAATTTGATTAAGCTTTTGGCAATCAATAACGGCTATGATGATACAATTGTTGACAAACTGCTATATAAAAAACAACGTAACCTTTTCTTAAAATCAATTGCTCCCGGTCTGTCTATAGATAATGCAAATAAAAGTAATAAATGGGTAAAATTAAGTTATGTTCAGGGGTTTAGTCAGAAGATTGGTAAAATTATCAAAAAAGATAAAAAGAAAAATGTAGCTTACTGTAATAAAAAGTCCCTCAAATCAATGCTTGTTAAAAATAAAGATAAAATTGAATTTTTAGACAATAGTGGAATTTACCGGTTAGATTGTAATAACTGTCCAAGTGCTTATATAGGTCAAACAGGTAGGTCTTTAAAAACTAGAATAAATGAACATATGGCTAGTTTTAGATTAAATAATAACAAATCTAATTTTGCTGAACACCTAAATAGTTGTAATCATACATTTGATCTTAACTCAGGTATAAAACTACTGCATAAAGATATAAAAAGTAAAAAATTAGATAAACTCGAAGCTCTAGAAATCAATAGATTGAAAAACGATAATAGTATTAATATTTTAAACGAACAAATTGACTTAGGATACTCTCCTTTACTTAAACCTTTGTAATTATTTTTCAAGTCATAAATCATCCCTAATCTCATAACGACATAGAATTTTGTACTTGTTGGTTCTTGTAATTTTTTGATAATTTTTAATAAAAATAATCATTATAACGGCATGATTCATCTTTATTCCCTAAGTAACACATGTTTATCCTCGGTGATTCCGATACAATAATCAAAGCCTTTTGAAAAATATAACAATATAATATTATAAAAAGAATATTACTGCCTTTGTTTTCCTTGTTTACAGTTTATTTGCTGTTGGGGGTCATCAACCATCGATCTGCCTACTTCAACTCAACACCTTACCTGTACACTACATTTCTTCAAACATCATTAGAATATTCCTGTTGTTTTTATAAATCAAATATCTCACATCATTATTACAATGTTAAAGTCACTGTACTCATATTGAGCTAAATCATATTGCTAATTTTTATAAGTAATACTTCCTTTTTCTATTAATAATTGATTCACATGTACCTACCTTAAGAAACTTAAATTTTAGTTAATAATCTAGCATTTTTGCTCTTCTCTGATTTGGGTTTTCTGTGGTTTCCCCATTTCGCAATAAGGTAAATACTGGAGAAGTTAGATATTTATAAGTATTTTTCTTAAATTATTCTCTCGTGAATCCGTCCACAGCGGTTCACTTTCCAATAGTTTTTCATCAATGAATTGTAATTACTTTCTTATCAACACGGGCTTCTCCCAACTTTCTTTTGTTCAAATCCTATAAATACTGTTTGTCTCTGTATCTTATTTTACTTTTTTACTAATCGCCTGATGATGGAGACGAGAGTCTCCGAATACTAGTACGCGAAGTTAATAAAGTCATTTGGAAGTTAACTACATATTGTGTTTTTTTCAATTATCTTGAAATGGACTTCCAACAAGTACCTTCGGTCAACAACATTAATGACAAATGTCTTACACATGATATTAACGAACATATACCTCTTACAGGATACTCTAAAACTCACAGAAAATAATGAAAGACCTATTACCAATAATATGTTTCTTACAATATAAAGGTGTAATGGGGATTAATTACCTTATTTTCATCCCTTTGTTTATGACAGACTGTCTCTGTAACTTGTTCCTCTTTCCCCTCCCTCTCTGCCTGCATACGGCGCAGTGTCTTGTCTATGTGTCGCAATCGTATCACCTTCTCTCCTATAATAGATCTAGTACGGTGCAATGACACCTCCATATCTGTTAATTCGCATTCATCCTTAAAACAAAAAAGCTCACATGAAATTGACATTCAAAATCTTTAATAGATAGATGACGGTTCCAAATTCCATTACCAACCTTCAATATTCTTGCATTTCAATATATCGTGGGTATACTGGCAAAAAACTTTAACTCTAAAATCCCTGTTTAGAGAAATCAATCATTTAAGTTTTCTTCAAATTTGAAACATATATATTCCTTTCAAATTTCATTTTTATTTGGTGTTATAATACGCCATAATTTTAAGTATTTATTTACGAAAATATTAAATGCCATTTTTCTTTTAAAATTTAGTTATAAATAATAGCTTTCTAAGTTTATTTCCAAAATGAAAGCACTTAGGCCCAACGCATCAATCTGTAGATAGCTAAATTTATCCTGAGGATAAGCCTATCTCTAGGATATTTGCCGCATCAATGTAAAGATACGGCCTATCCCTAGGATAAACGATGCCATTTTTAACTACAACTTAAAGTGGTGGATAAAATTAATCCTTAGGATAAATCGTCCCAATTATCAAAATGGCGTCGTTTGTGAACAGCTGTGAAGGATACGTTATGTGTTGTTTTTGCTACATACATCGAGTATGAGTATTTTTTGATGTTCAACAATGTCTTATTATGTTTAAAAATGTTGTTAAATCATTGTATCAACCATCTCAAAGAAAATATTCTACAAATAACGCGGTGATTACTTTGAAGGAAAGATGACATAACCGCCATTTTTGTTTTCGTAGAATCGATTCACGTAATACTTTTAGCTATATACGGTAGATGGCATTATCAGATTATTTGCATATTTTATTAACTACAAAAATGTATAATATTTTATATAAAAATGTATTCAACATGTGGTAGAATGTATTAATAAACCACAAAAAATTACTTAAAACGGAATTTTGACTGAAAAACAACAAAAGTAAAATCCTTATGTAATGTTTCGAGCTATGATTGTTGTTTTCACGCAAAGTATTTCGTAATATGTGTAAAAATATATTTAACAATATTTTTTCTTTACCTGGAAGCATATTTTTACAATTATATAAATTTGTTTTTATATTAAAATATCTTTTGATTTGCAAATAATAAATATTTATTACGATATAAACGCTAGAGTGGAGCAAAATTGGCGCCAAACAAAGATCAAGCTAAAACCATAGACAAAACATGCGATTTCAGTGTAGCCAACATTTAAGACTGGTGGATAGCTATCCATTGGATAGTTTTAGATTGATGCGGCAAATAAATTTAACCATCACTTTATCCATAAGATATATTTATCCTTTAGATAGCTAACTACAACTTTTAACTATATATTGATGCGTTAGGCCTTAGTGTTTTATGCCAGATTTATTTGTTCTGGCAAAAAGTACTAAGTTGTACTAGTACTTTTTGCCTGTTAGTAATTTGTTCTAAACTGACTGCTCTCATTATTTTTAATACATCTCATTACTATTAAAAGTGAAAATCGTTTTTTTTTATTCCACTTTCGTCCTTCTTCAACCACGTCCATGTCTCGCTTGCATACGTAAGTGACGGTACCAGAATGGTATTGTGCACCAGCATTTTAGCCATGTTCGACACATTGTCATTGCTGACAATGGGTCGAAGTGCACCGTTTACTCTAGCACCGGCCACTTTCCTTCTTTCAATGTCCCCATCGCATCTTCCATCCCTCGTAAACATACTTCCCAAATATACATACTCACTTACTTGCTCCAAACATTCGTCACCAACTTTAATCTCGCAAATCGTTTTTTTCGTAGAGATGCGATCGTTGAGAAGAATGGTTGGTAAAACGCTGCGTGATAAAGTGAAGAATGAGGATATTAGAAGAATGAGCGGATGCAAGAAGAGTGTTGTGGACAGAATGCGCGTGAATAAACTACGGTGGTTTGGGCATGTTGAACGAATGAACGAGGTAAGAATGACAAAGAGGATATACTTATCTGAAAGAAAGGGTGTGAGGAAACGCGGGCGTCCGAGAACCACGTGGCTTGATCACGTGGATCAAATTCTCAAGGACGGCCGCGTGTTGAGTAAGAGGAACCGACGTGCGTGTATGAGGAACTGTATGAATGTGGAGGAAGCGAAGGAAGTGTGTAAAGATAGATCTGTTTGGCGTTCCGTTCTCTCTGCCTACCCCACTTGGGACATGGCGTGAGGGTATAGTATAGTATAGTTTTTTTTTAATTTTATTTTTATTTATTTATTTAAAAAAAATGGGCAACATACAATAAAATTTTACAAAATATAACATAATAACCATTAAAAATATTTTTTGTACTTGAGTAGCCCATCTTTGAGTAAATTATCATTTAAAAATCAAATCACATAATTATTTATTACATTATTTGATTTAAAATTTAATTTAATTAAAAAAACAAACACGCAAAAAACGATATCAATAGAACATTGAAGACTCCCTCCCATACCCAGATATCTCAGAAGTCGGGGGACTTCTATTTATCCGCTCTTTTAAGCAAAACTTTTGTCCTCACGGGCAGGCCCTATTGGGCAGCCTGAAAGGCTGGCCGGCCAATACCGCCTCGTGGGAATCTTTTATGCTACATTTACGTCTTCGATGCCCCTCTCAGGAGGATAAAATGCAATCACAACCGAATCAAACACAATGAATTGTAACAACAAATAAACAAAGCTTAACAACAATGAACCAACAAAAAACCCAAAAAAATAAAATAACAAGCAAGCACAATTATCAATGATTATAACAATATAGTATCTAATTTGGACCAGAGGCCGATATAAGGTGTCCATAGACTTGTTATTGGGCTTTCAGAAGGTGAGACCCGAGAGTCGCCGTTACTAGCGCAATGAAAAGACATTTCCCTCCCAACAGGAACATCCCTCCCATATCTACTCTCCACCAAGGGAGACAGGATGAAACACAACAAATAACGAGTTCGCCCAACAGATCCCGCCGTAAAGGGCAACAATCAATCCTAGAGCACTCCTATCTCAGTCGGGGGTAAGCCCGGCTGACGCAGGAGATCCCACCGAGAAACCCATGTCTCCACAAATTCGAACCAAATAGGACGGTGAGTGTTCTCGCTCATATTACCAATCATATTATCCCTAGCATCCATCATCTCGGGGCACTCCCAGAGGATATGCTCCGCACTTTGCGCACATGTCCCACAAACACACCACGGATTCTCCACTAGTCCAAGCTCAAAGAGCTTGTCCTTAAGATCACCGTTGCCGTCACTAATTGGACAGCATGGTGGTTAAGAGACAAAAACGCCGCTTTATTCTCTCACTAACATCCGGGAGAAACTTGTGGACCAACTTGACAGTCCTCCCCGCGTCCCATCTCTCTTGCCAAACTTCCATCGTTTTCTCACGTATTTTGCCGATTGCCCTATTCAAACCTCTTATACCGGGCTCCGTTTGAACGAACACTCCGAGATGATTGACCCTACCATCCGCCTTGAGCTTAAGTCTGGCCTTAAGTCTTAAGTCCGAAGAAAGTACACCAGCTATGACTGGAAGGCCATCACTGGCAACTGTCCAATACGCACCCGTGACGGCATGCAAAGGAAGTCTCTGTCCCCTCAGAAATGCCGCAGATACAGAGCCAACTGCAAGATGGTGCGACCAAACCCGGGCAGCATAGGTGACCTGAGCCACATATGTCACTCGATAAATGATGTGCATAGTCATCGTTCTAAGGCCCCAGGTTCCACGGATAAGTATACGAAGGGTGATATATAGCACCCTCGCTCGATCGGCAGTCGCCCTCACATGCAAGAAAAGTAAGCCCTCTGTTCAAGACAACACCCAAGTACCGGACTTCTTCGACAGCCCTCACGGACTGTCCATCCATTCGAAGAACCGGGCTGCTACCTCTTCCAAGCACACCCTTCAACCACACAACCATATTTGAAAAGACTCCCAGCACATTTTTTTCCAATCTCTCATCTTTCTTTCCAGTTCAAAAATGCTTCAATGGCGTGCTCGATGGAGATACCACGGCTAAAACCAAATTGCATGGGATCACCTGGCATCAGTGAAGAGTCAAGCCGATTCCTCAGCAAAATTTCCAAAACCTTGCCGAAGGAAGGCGGTAGGGTAATAAGCCTGTACGCCTTGAGATCTGACAGTGGTCTATCATTGCCTTTTGGGATCACCCTAAGCAAACCTTTCTTCCATACTTTCATTCATACACGTTTGAAAGAGTTCTAACATTTCCTTTGGACATGCCTTCCAAGCATTTTTAACAATCGCTCCATTCAATCTGTCAATTCTTGGTACCTTTATAGGTCCTAGCCCTTTGACGATTTCCTTCAGTTCTTCATGAGTCACAACTTTTTCAACGATTACTGACTCATCCGGTACGCAACGCACTTGGAAACGCAGCCATGTATGGAAAGGCGTATCAGTGGACGTTGAGTCTACTGGCACTAACCCATCCAATAGGGCCCTTAGTGTGTCGTCGAAGCACACGGTCTCACTATCGCCAGCTATGATGCTAGTAAGTTAATGGTCAGCAGATCTTTTGGTCTTCACAGCTGTGCGCATCACAGACCAGAGATCGGCATCCCAGTTTCTTAAATCCACTCCTTCCAGGCAGAGGCTTTTGCACGCCTTATAGCCAGTTGGTAGGAGCCCCTCGCATGCCGCAGTGACTCAAGGAGCCAGGCTCCAGCGGGAGAGTCCCGTGGTACTTTGCCCTTTCTCACAAGGCCAAAGACCTTTTCGGCGGATTTGAATTGTCTCCTGAGGGCCGTGAGTTCTGGTGTCCACCAATTGGTACACTTCCTTGCTCCAGGCCTGCATCTACCCAGCATCCTTGTCGCGACCTGATTTACCGCTGAGTTGAATTTTTCCCCGACTAATTCGATGTCAATATCTCGGCACCACTCGATCTGTCAGATGACGAACAATAAACGTTAAGTGGCATTGTCATAAGTCATAGACAAGGGAATTTTTACAACCTAGGACAATAAGTAGAGTTAAAGTTTTTTGCCGGAAATAATTATTTAGGAGACACATCCATAAATAAGTAACGCTCAATTGACTTAACGTTTTTTGCCAGTACAAAAATGTTCAACAAGACTCTATGAAAAATATTAAGTTATTTGAAGCTTTTAGCCTGAATGAAATACCCTTGATATGACTTAACGTTAAATTTATTTTTAAAACCAAAGAAAAAATCTGTTTCATTCAACTTAGTGTATTTTGCCAGTTTGTAGAGCATTGTTAACTTTATATTACTGCATCACTAAGTCAAAACTGTGAAATTTCGACTTAACGTTTTTTGCCAGTATACCCACGATATTTTCTTACTATCTTAAAGAAACAGTGATCCACTTGAAAGATTACAAAGAAATACATTTACAGCAAAAAATTACTTAGGTACATCTAGGTTCATACATAGGATATGCCGTGATGGTATAGTAGTAGTAGCAGTCAATTTTAAAAAATTATATTAAACCCTGTATAATCCACTATTAATAGCGGGGTTATACAGGGTTTAATGTAATTTTTAATAATTGTTTAACAAAGAATCTCCACAAAGTTACATGAAATATTTAGTAGATTTTACTTGTGAAACATACTGAATACCATAAAAAAGCCTTTGAGGTACCATAAAAAATAACCAAAACTCAATTCATTGAATTTTGGACTTTTTTGAAGGATCCTGGAATCCGCCTACTGCTGACCTAATCCACCTTTACAACAAGATTGCCTACTGGGAAAATGTTTGGGAGTACATTTTGGATTTATTTTAAACCCAGGATTATCTTTTTGTAAAATGAAAAAATAACCAACTGGTAGGTAATTATGCAATATTCTAATTGATGTATATTTACATAATGAAATCAATTAATGTGATAAAATTGAAGTTTTAATTATTACACAGTAAAAAGTTGCAGTAAGTGAATAAAAATATTAATTTGTTTTAAAACACAGTGTTTCATCACACCCAGCTGCATACATATATATAAGTACATAGACATACATAATCTGTTTGAGAGCCAACCTGCCAAGGTTGTGGTGTCCTTCGACGCTGCTTCAGATTGTCAGACCTCCTCTTGAGAGCCGCCTTGGCCCTCCTCACACCCTCCCTCTCCACCAGGGCACGGTGACGCAGAAAGCCCAACTCTCCACCACCTCCTAACCAAAAACAGTTTATTTATTTTTACTTAATATTTAGCTTAAGTAAATAGCGGGAGCTTTTGATAGTCAACTCATAAAGTTCAGAGAAATTAGAATATATGAATATTGCTTATTTATACTTATAGACTTTAGAAGGGTTTTACTAAATTATTTTTTACCAGATTCTGGGAAAGGATATCTGAGACGGTACGCAGTCGTATCGGCATTAAGAGTCACATCAGGGAACTGTTCTTCTAACTCCTCCAATTTCCTCAGTTGCTGTCTCAAGTTCTCAATGGGATTGCATGTGTGGTCAATCACTCTGTCAAAAACAAATAAAATAATGCAAACAGTGAAAGAATATTGAGTACATAAAACTAGAATGGTAAAGGAAACAAAATGGTCAGTAGCATGATATTTAAAAAAAAAGTTAGTAACACAAATTTTATTATGACTTACTCCATCTTCAAGACACAAGCTTGGTGTCAGGATTTATTCAGGTTTACCATTAAACTAAATATTGAATTATTGTTTTCTTGAAAACATCAAGGCGAAAAGCCGTGTTTCACCTGAAGTTTCCAGGCTTAATAATAATTAAAAATATATAAAACTACATACAGTTAACTATCCGATCTTTAACTATGTATGAGAGTGAATTCTATTGGTCACTTGATGCGAAGCTGTTAAAACCACCAAACATTGGCTTTATGCAAGCAAACCATACCAGATTATTTTTTGTTTCACTGCATATATTATTTGTCAAGAGGTTTATGTTTTTACCCCACTCCTGCCCCTCATTACGCAACACTCAACCTATACTCAGTTACGTTTTACAGCATAACACACCAGTTAGAGGTACATGCAATATCGCGGGAATAAGGAATGAATAAAGTTCTGGCTTTTTGTAATGTCCTGCAAATCACAGTACATTGGATGGACCAGCCAGAATTATGCAACACTGGACACTGTCAGTTCTTGAATGGACCATTATACATGTAGTAATAAAGAGGCAAGTTTTATAGATATATTTTTTATCATTTTATTTTAATACTATACTTTTAAAGTGAAGTGGAACTCTTGTTTTCACTTTACACACTTTGAATTCCTTGGTCAATTTTTACTAACGGTTATCCAGTAGTACTCATTACGAAAATATATATTGATGATCATAGTTGTATGTATTTTTATTATCCTTCACTGTATACTGTAATAAGATATCACAGAAGCCATATGGAGGCGAGGGGGTGCATCTTGTCAATATTAAATAAATGCATAATTATCCCATGAAATTCAACTATGTAGAGGAATAAATCATTTTATAAATATAACTTGTACCCTTCCCCCAGCTCATCTTTAGATGCCCCATGGTATCTTGTAACAGTTTACAGTGAAAGATAATAAAAATGGATACATCTATGATCATCAATATATATTTTCTAACTGGATAATATTGGATAACCTAAAGTAGACATTGACCGAAAAAATTAACCTACGAAAACAAAAAATGAACAAATTATAAACATAATCAGAACTAGTATATTTAGAGAGATCAATTACGCAACTGTCTAAAACTTTCACAAATACTTTTGTAAGAGCAATAATCAACATAGCGGGACAATGAATACAGTGAATATATTTAGTGAAAATAAAATAGAAAATTTAAAGTCATATATCTATTTGAAATAATTAGACAATAGGTAATCAAAAATAACAATGATAAAGGTTTCACTTACTTTGATGAAACAGTATAATTTAATCTTGATGTTGAAGCTGATTTCAGTCTAGTAAATAACTTTTTACGACTACGGCCTGCCAGACATAAAAACAATTGGGTTAGAAAAATAATTTAAATCTATCTAGAATATTTATAAAACAACAAAGTACACATTAGATAAGTTGTAATATATAAACTGAATACTTTACCAATTAGAGATTCACGAACTTGTACATGGTCACTCATTCCTGTATCTGAAGAATCCTGATAATCTGTCACAGCTAAAAAATAATAACATTGTATAATATATATAGCGATAAGTGCAGATTATCTGTTCCGAAAGAGATTAATATGAGAGAAGCATAAGAGAGATAGGTGGAATTGGTGAACGTTGCCATGGTAGTAAGATTTGTAAGCGTCGGAACACCTAATACTCTCTTCTCTACCTAACAAGTGATGGATATCCTACGATTGAACCACCCTATCGTAATATATGTATATCGTAATATTAATAGTTAATTTAGAAGAACGCAGCAAAATCAATGAATAATGAATCTAAGACAATAATACTTTAATATGTAAGCTATAGACACGCCTAATTGGTAGGTTGGCCTGATCAGATCAACATTATTCTCTCTCTTTTTATTTTTCATATATGTTTTGTCAACCTACTGTGTGTGTCTCTATGTAATAAATAAATAAAATAACAAAATTTAAATAATGTAAAACAGAAATAACGTAACAAACCATAGAAAACAGGTAGGCAACATAGATAGATAAATAGATATAATATCTCAGATATATTTTTTTTTCATAGAAGCAATTTTGATTTAAAACAACACATGAAGTAAAAATTGTTTGGAAAATATTAATGATAAAATAATTACAGTACAACATTTATATATAATACATATATACAAAAAACATAATTATCAACTGCTTGAATGCAATAATTTAATAATTTATTTATATTATGTATATATAAATTTATTTATATTGTTTTTGGATTATGTATTATTATTTTTTGTCTTAATTACTCCTGTCTTGTTTGAATTTGCTTTTATGTACTTTTTATGTCTGTGATATATATTATTGTATACATGTTGAAGGCTAACGCCATATATTGAAATAAAATAAACTAAATAAAAAATATATATACTCTATGATACACAATGTTAAGATGGATAACTCAAGGCTAAATTGAATTTAATAAACATAAAAACAATCACAGCACACATACTTGTTTCTACATATTCACTGGAAGGCTTGAAACTTCTCCTAAAGCTTCCTTTATTCTTTTGTAATATATATACTCTATGATACACAATGTTAAGATGGATAACTCAAGGCTAAATTGAATTTAATAAAAATAAAAACAATCACAGAACACATACTTGTTTCTACATATTCACTGGAAGGCTTGAAACTTCTCCTAAAGCTTCCTTTATTCTTTTGTAATATATATACTCTATGATACACAATGCTAAGATGAATAACTCAAGGCTAAATTGAATTTAATAAAAATAAAAACAATCACAGCACACATACTTGTTTCTACATATTCACTGGAAGGCTTGAAACTTCTCCTAAAGCTTCCTTTATTCTTTTGTAATATATATACTCTATGATACACAATGTTAAGATGAATAACTCAAGGCTAAATTGAATTTAATAAAAATAAAAACAATCACAGCACACATACTTGTTTCTACATATTCACTGGAAGGCTTGAAACTTCTCCTAAAGCTTCCTTTATTCTTTTGTAATATATATACTCTATGATACACAATGTTAAGATGAATAACTCAAGGCTAAATTGAATTTAATAAAAATAAAAACAATCACAGCACACATACTTGTTTCTACATATTCACTGGAAGGCTTGAAACTTCTCCTAAAGCTTCCCTTATTCTTTTGCTCACCACTTTCTTTGTGTTTTTCTCTATGGTGCTCCACGACATGCACCTTCTTGCCATGTTTACTGGTAGATACCGTGTGACTGTCGCTCTGACTCAAAGAAATATCATTTGCTCCAATACTGTTATCATTGTCACACTGTCCACAGTTTTTCTCATTGCGAAACATCACTTTCCCAAGAGGTGACTTATCTCTGAAGCTGGGAGACTTAACCTTGGAATGGTCTGGGGACACTTCCCTGTCATGCTTACTGTTGACATTAAGGAGATGGCTGTTTCGTGAAGAGGAATTGTGTTGCGGAGTAGAGTCACTCAAGGATAGGTTGACATCTTTATGATGACTAACATGTATGGAATATGGATTGTTATTGTCTGGTATGGGAGGTTTAGAGTGTATTTTAGCTATTTCTGAACTGTTTTTAAAATCGCCGTTTACAGAATTGTTATTGTTACTCAAAATACGTTTCCTGGGATCTTGTCCTTCAGTAGACCTAAAACAATACATAATTACAATTGAAATATATGGCATCAAAGATTCACTTCACTAGCTAATAACATCAAATAACTTAATTAGCAATTGCATAAAGCACCCTTCGCAAAAAGGATGATTTATGGTTCAAGTCCCACTTGGGGCAATACCAAATAAAATGGCATTGTCTTTTCTAAGCCTTATATTATTATGATATTATTATGCATTAAATTTACATCAATAACTTACTTGTCAAGCACTCCACCATTTTTGTGTGAATGTGACTTGTCAGTTTCAGAGCCGGTAGTTTGACTTTGTTCTCTCCTTTTGTTTCTCCTCTCTATTGATATCTGAACATTAAATACACAAATAAACAATAATTATAGAGTCACAAAAATAACAAATACTATTGTCTGTTTTAAGCGTTATATTTTTAACTTACTTTGACATCATTCTTCAACCTGGCATACTTCTCTTTAAGACATCTGTACTTGTCCTCAAGCAACCTCTTGTCACATCGGAGTTTCTCAAATGCTACTTCATCACGAGGTGAAAGAGGAGTAGACTGCGGTGGAGGTGATATAACAGAAGAAGGGCGCTCTCGTTCTCTGCGGAGTCTATCGCGGAGAGCACTCAAATGAGCGGCTTGCTGACTGCGTAACAGATCTACCTAGAGAGGTTTAAAAAAATAATCAGTTCAAAAATGTTCTACTAAAAGGAATACTCTAATAAAATAAAAAATATCCTTACTTCACTTCTATAATCCTTCTTCAATTCATCACACGTAGCTTCATGTTCGCTTCTCATTTTATCCAATACTACTTTGTTTTCAGCATTCAGTCTTATCTTCTCAATTTCTAGATTATCAGCATACTGCATGGATAATTCGTTTACTGCTTTCATATTTTCTAAATAAAAAAAAATATTCATCATTCATTTTCTGAAAAAAAAAACACTGAGGAGAAAATCGAGATGCCAGAAAACTAATTAGCTTACCATGTTCTAGATTAGTCAATAATTTTTGCAGATTACTTTTGTTTTCTTGCTTAAGTCTCTCAATTTCCATCTTATGACTCTTTTTCAAGTCTTCAATATCTGCCATGAGACTAACAGATAATTTGTCCTTTTCCATCTTTATTTCCTCTTCTTTTCTGTTTTCAAATTCTGTGGCTAAATTTTCTATCGTTTTCTGTAACGTTTTTCGATGATCTTCTCTGGTTTCTTGCAGCAACTAAGTAAACAAAAACAAACAAACATAATGTAAATAATGCACAAATTAAAATCTGTATGTATAAAAATTACAAAAGCAAAGTAAATTTTACAAGTCTCTATTATATAAATTCTTATGTTAAAAAATCATATATTTTTTTATTGGCTCATTTGAAGCATTGCAGTTTCTGAATTTTCAAAAAAAACTTTTATTAGAATTAAATTGATTTTAAAAACACTGTATAATTTCCAAATTAAATTTATTCACCTCAAACGTTTTCGCCACGGCTTCTACTTGGCATCATCAGGAGGACTAATTAGTTTAAGTTCATATGTAGTGAGTCTGTTTTCTATTACTAACTTATACTAGAGGTGGGGGGGAGTTTGAAGGTGGGAGAAAAAGGGCGGAGTTGAGGGTGTTTGATAAGAGAGAAGGAGATGGGTATATCAACAAAGGAGATGCATAATTATGGTATTTGGATATTCACCAAATTGTTCTTATTTTTATGGATTTCAAGAATCTCCAAGGCATTCAATTTGTTAATCTTAGACTCGGAGTGCAAGACCTTAGTACCTTGCATGTCAATAGAATGGTCATGTTGGACACAATGGTCTGCCATCTCCGAGTATCCAGATAAACCCCTGAATGCCCTGTTATATTCCTGAATGCGAGTTTTAATTGCTCTACTCGTTTGGCCTATATACTTCATATTACAATCCTTACAACTAATACAATAAACCCCACTATTATCTATATTATCTACCCTATCCTTATGATTAAAAAGTAATCTACTTATGTTATTGTTGGTATAGTATGCACATTTAATATTTTTATTTACATGTTTATTTACTATATGTGAGATTTTACCTAAATATAAAATTTTTATCCACGGTTTATTATTATTATCTTTGCAATATGGAGCATAAATGTAATTTTTAAACATAATGTGTTTTTGTTTTTTATATAAAATTTTATTAATTATGTGAATATCATAGCCATTATTCCGTGCAATACTTTTAATTACATTGAGTTCTTTGTCGAATTCATCCTTATCTAAGGGTATATTCAACATTCTGTGGATCATAGAGTTAAATGCGGCCATTTTATGTGACACTGGATGACAGGAAGACGCATGAATTATATTGTCAGAATGTGGGTTTTCTATAAATCCCAAATTTGAATATACTGTTATTAATACTTATATTTAAATCTAAGAAACAAAGTTTTTTGTCCTTTTCAATTTCTAATGTAAATTGTAAGTTTTTATTAATAGAGTTCAAGAAAGTTAAGAAAAGATCTAATTGCCTCTTACTGCCAGTCCATACACAGAATATATCACTACATATGAACTTAAACTAATTAGTCCTCCTGATGATGCCAAGTAGAAGCCTTGGCGAAAACGTTTGAGGTGAATAAATTTAATTTGGAAATTATACAGTGTTTTTAAAATCATTTTAATTATAATGAATTTCCAAAGTGTTAACACAAAAACATTTGATTTATTACTATTATTAGAGTTTAAAAATAAGGAGCAAGCCTACGTGAATAGTGTGTTTATATGTTTTAATTGTGTGACGTCATAGGACATGTGAACATAGCCATACAGTAAGCGTCCTTGCGATAATGTTTGTAGCTTGTTATTTTAGGTCATAATTTGGCTGCCACAAACTGGAAAATATTAACGATTTTCCAGAGGATATCCATTACTTTACTGCAAGCTTTCAAGTTTCACTGCATTAGATAATATTTTTTTTTTAAATGCCATATATTTCAGATATCAGGAATAAGCAATGTTGTACAATGAGAATGTATATTTTGTTGTGGAAGTCATTTTGACAATAGTTTTAAAATATCTATCTATGTCAATGATGATGGAATATTTCACAAGCCATAAGGCACAGTTAATACATACTCTCAGCCAATGTGACTTCTCAAGCAAAATATCTATCTATGTCAATGATGATGGAATATTTCACAAGCCATAAGGCACAGTTAATACATACTCTCAGCCAATGTGACTTCTCAAGCAAAAGTGTGACATGACACATCATATCATTGTTGCATTTATTTTTTTAAGATTTCATGGGATGATATTTTTCCTATGAATTCTTAAAGAACTCATTATTTCAATATTAAAATGATTGTTTAACTATTTCTTGCTTTGCAATTTGGTGACATTACCCGAATATTCAATGTCAATATTTACCTAATACAAATTATTTATTTATTAATTAAATGTCCCGTGACATTATTTTTATATATTAAGATCTGTTTGGCATTCCGTTCTCTCTGCCTACCCCACTTGGGACACGGCATGAGGATATAGTATAGACATTATTTTTCACATGATCAAACTCAGAGTGTTTTAAATGATGACCTTATTTTTTAGATTCTATATAGAAAACTAATATTGGGAATCAGAATACAGTTCTCTATTTAAAATATACCTACATATATTTTCATACCAAAAGCTCACCATTGCAAATTCTCCTTAATACCTTTTTTTGTTATAACACAATCTAACAATTATTAGTCTTAACCAACAGAAAAGTTATTTCAGAGGTTGGATAAGTTAATAAATAAATAAATAAATAAAATATTGTTGCAAAACAAAATTCAAACACAATGTCAAAACTTTTAATTACTTATTAAAAAAATATGTCATATTGTGACGAAGTGATTAGGTACTTATTAATGGGTATTATACCTTTTGAAGTTCAGCTTTGTTTTTAATATGTTCGTTATCTAGTTGAACCTTGAGTGCTGACAGTTCGGCTCTATGTTTCTCTTCCATCCTAACTCGCACATCTCGCAACTCCAAGTCCAATTTCATTCTCATCTCCCTCATTACTCTGTCCCTTCTCATGGCCATTTCTTCATCCATATTAATCACATTTTTACTAATGTCTACAGGTAGTTCTCTGCTAATACTTGTACCTCTATTCAAAGAATTTCTCCTTAGTTCAATTGAATCCGCTCTCTTATTAATAAACTTTTCTTTGGTTCTGTTATCAGAAGTTTCACTATGGCCATGTGATTTAGGACTTTTGGGTTCATCTATGGATTTGCTTTCTTTGTCAGGAGACTCCACAGAAGCTTCAGAGTCTACACTTTCCATTAAATTTATTGAGAGCTTATTCTTTAAATTTAATGGCTTTACACTAAAATACGGTGAATAAAAATAAACCATTAAAATTAAAATAGTTTTTCAAAAAATATAACATTTTTTTTTATTTAAAACAAAAAATGCTAAACAGAAGGTGGATTTATTCTCGATGGACAACTTCTACCAACCAAACCATTTATAATATGTATATTCAACACTGGATCATAATTCGATGGCTTAGAAGCACAGATGTTGTAAGTGCAGTTTTTACCGAAAATGAGTTATTATACACATGCGAATCTATATCATCTGAAGTATGTTCCGTAGGAATATTATTGTGAAACTCTGTGTCATTGACGAGATATTTAACAATAACTATATGTGGTAAGTACCAAATGGTATGGCATCTCAAACTTTCAACTTCGATTATCTCAAAACTATGAAAACTGCACTTGCAACATCTGTGCTCTAAGCCCTCGATATATCCTACACGCTATAGTTGAGGACAAAGGAATTTCTAAAAAGTAATATTGATAAATACAAATTACAGTGCATATATTCTTTGACACACATACCCTTTAATTCCTGTAAACTCTGACTCACTGTCAGTATCTGGAGATGAAGGTTTCATAATATCACTTAACTTCTGAAAAGGTTTCTGAAACAAACTTGGCTTAATAAAATCCCCGGGCAAAGGTTTGATTAACTTTCTAGTTGGAGAGTTAGAAGAAGCCTCTTTGAGTAATCTATTGTCTTCAGTTGATGTGTACTCAGAATTTTTATTCAATCCTGGAAAAAAAATTATTTAAGATAAACAATACTACAATTTATATCGCAAATAAGAAAGTAAATTATATACAAACTGAAAAAAAGATTGTTGGAAAATAAAAAAAATATAAACCATACCTGGAATTACAGAATTGCTTTCAAATTTAATATTATCATCACTTTTCAGTGGTCTCAATTTTCTACCGTTTATAAAACCGGGTGTCTCTGCATTCACTACAGGAATATCAGAATTTCTTCTTGTGAGGGAACGAGTGGGAATGTTCTGGTGATCACCTCTCTCGTTATCTTCTTTATTGACGTCAACCACAGAACCTTGCTTCCCATGTAGTACATCAGAAGAACTGTTTGAACTGGGGCTTGGTGAATAATCATACTGAAATTGCTCCTCTTTCTTCTCCAAATTAAACCTATAAAAATAATGAGAATTTTATTTACTCAATACACCACAGAATCTGATATTTTTACGGAACTTTGTTTACTCTTCTAATGTAAATAGAAAAGAGATCTAAATTGTTTTTACAAAAGTTTTGAGTGTCCCATAAAACTTCCTCCATAATATAAATACCTATATGCCAAAATTGGTGATAAGACTTGCCAATACCACTGATTACTATTTTTTACAAGACACAGTAAATGTATTCTACGTATGATTATCAAAAGAACCAAGTCTACTGTCTACACTAATTGTAAATTTCTCTTTGAGAGTAAAACATTATAATATTTTAAGGTCATCAATTTGGGGTTTTATATAACCCCAAATATATCTCTAAACACCCTCACAGTAAGTAATATGCTTATGTGTAAAAGAGGACGGATCATTTAACTTATTATTAATTGACTTACCTAACAATTTTTCTATCCTCTTCTGAAACATTATGATGATCAACCTTGTTTCCCTCAGGTACAGGCACTTTGTATGTTGGTTCCAGAAAACTTCTTTCCCTGAGAATACCTTTAGGATTGTCACCATTTTGTGAAGCCAATTTACTATCAGAAGCTCCATCACTTTGTTGATTAGGATTTCTATTTGACTTCAAAAATATTGAACCGCCTCCTGTGAACGTATTCACTAGTTTTAGGATAAACATTATAAACAAAAACTGCTCCTAGATGAAATAAAAACATAACATAACATAACATAACATGTATAGACAATTCACACAGACCGAGCTAGTCCCAAACTAAGATGAATCTTGTATTATGGGTATAAAAAAAGAGATAAATAATAATAGTTCCAATGGTTTTGGCATATAGAAAGAATGAATGAGGACAGAGTGACAAAAAAATAGATACATTGCTGAAAAAAAAGGGTACTGGGAGACGTGGTCGGCTGAGGATTAAATGGCTGGACCATGTAGAAGCAAAATGGGTGTGCAAGGACAGGAAGAAGTGGTACTCAATTCTTTCTGTCTTCCCTGCAAGTGATGGTATGTATATATAATACCACATGAACAGAAGAGTTAGGAATAGCAAATTGATTATGTACATGACAGTACATGTTTAAATAAAGTACTATCAACTATACAAGCATAAGTATTTTATAATTTGTAGAAACTCTGTAGAATGACATAAATAATTTAGCAGCTGTAGTGATCCATTTTAAATAAAGTACTATCAACTATACAAGCATAAGTATTTTATAATTTGTAGAAACTCTGTAGAATGACATAAATAATTTAGCAGCTGTAGTGATCCATTTTAAATAAAGTACTATCAACTATACAAGCATAAGTATTTTATAATTTGTAGAAACTCTGTAGAATGACATAAATAATTTAGCAGCTGTAGTGATCCATTTTAAATAAAGTACTATCAACTATACAAGCATAAGTATTTTATAATTTGTAGAAACTCTGTAGAATGACATAAATAATTTAGCAGCTGTAGTGATCCATTTTAAATAAAGTACTATCAACTATACAAGCATAAGTATTTTATAATTTGTAGAAACTCTGTAGAATGACATAAATAATTTAGCAGCTGTAGTGATCCATTTTAAATAAAGTACTATCAACTATACAAGCATAAGTATTTTATAATTTGTAGAAACTCTGTAGAATGACATAAATAATCTAGCAGCTGTAGTGATCCATTTTTCAATTAATTCATAATAAACTTAGATACCAAATGCATAAAGCAAACACTCACCACTCAAACTGAGGCCCTTCTTTGGTTTATTTGCATTACTTGAATCATCTTTGTGGGCATTTTCATTTAGTTCCCTGGGGTTAAAGCTTAGGTCTATAATTTCAGGAGTATGTTTAGTTACACAACTGTTATTTCCAAATGATGGTACAGTCCACTTGTTATCTATAATTTGCTTATTATCATAACTTTGATCACTATCTGAATTATCAAAGCTGTCAGCATTGTCTTGAAACATCACAGATTTAAATTTGGGAGCAGATGTTTGAGCCGTTCTTGGGAATGTGTTGGAGTGTCCAGGATTTTTCACAAGACCTTTTACTTGGTTCAGTCGCCTATCCGATAAAGTGCCTACGGGGGGCAAAGGCTTTTTTCCAATTGGATTTAAGAGACCAGGTTTAGAAAAAACACTTCTAGATGCAAACAATTCCGGTGGTGGTATTTTTCCTTTTCTATCTGACCCTACTTCCTCCTCCAAGCTTGTTTCCAGGGATGAATCTTGCCCCTCCATCTTGTCCTTTGGATCAGTTTTATCTGTCGTAAGATATTTAACATCCTCCTCATATGTCACTAGATCCTACAGACACACAATGAATATGTATTCTATTACATTTTGTATTTATCAAGTACACACAAAGCATAAATTTAGTAACTATTATTTTAAACATTTCCATTGCATGAATGATTAAAGAAGTTAGACTTTCCTGTACTCACCTGCAGAGAGACACACGTGTCATCCAATATGGAGTCTCCTCGTTCAGATGATAACTTGGCCTTGATGACTAAATTCTTATAAACCTGATCCAACGGATGGTCCCATTGAGTTACTTTTGTCTCTGGATTGTAGAAGTAGTGGGTCTTCAGTTTGTCATCATAGCTTCAGAATGAAACAAAATAGATTTATAATATCAACTAGATATGTATGAGATAATTAAGTTTATATCAAATGCAAAATACAAAATAATGAACTCTCTCCTATAAATAAATAAAATGTTTAAAAATTGTGTTATGGGGTGTTCACATTTGGCGAATATCGCCAGCCGAATTTCAAAATATAACGCCAGGCGAAAAAACAAAAATCGCCGTACGCCCATTGATCGTCACACCTGTTCACACAAGTCCACCGATATAGAAACGATCTGTCAGATGCGCTTTGATATTGACACTGTTTTCAAAATGGCGTCGAGATGGAGATCGCGAAGTGTTTATTTTTAGTCGAAAATGTTATAGTAGGGGTTATAAGGCGCCTTTTAATTAAGGAAACAAACGCCACAAACCAACAAAAAAGATAACAGCTGTCACGAAGCGGGAAACATTTTAAAATTTATAGGTTATAAAGCTTTTACCATAGATACAAATGCCGCGCATATCTGCGCATGTGCAAATCGTTCAATCGTCCGAGAAGTTGGAAGGTGGTCAACTCGAGACGATATCGTTTCTACTGGTTTTTATCGTTTCAGACTAGCTGTCATTTTGTTCACACGGTTCAAATGGCTGGCGATATTTTGGTGCCTGGCGATATTCGCCAAAGTGAGAACACCACATTAGATTTTGTGATTAAAAACAAATTTTGTGATTGTGTTTATTTAAAAAATATTTAAGTTCTGTCTAAATCAAAAGAAGTGGTTAAAAACAGTAGTGAAGGATATTTCTTACTATGCTTTCCATGGAGCTGGCAGAGCTTGCATGAGCCCATCTCGAGCCAGGGGCAAGAGGTGACTCTCTGTTACAGGATCTATACCAATCTGCAGCGCATACTCACTAATCTCTACACAAAAAATAATGATATTAACACACCATTTCAAAATTATTGTTCAGTGCAAGGGTATTTTTAAAAGGTTGATAGAAAAAATATTTCAAGAATGTTTTTCAATAAATTATTATAGTTTAAAAAGTATTTAAGAGCTTCATTTCAAAACATTTATGAGTTGGTCTCCTAGGAATTAAACAAAGGGCTTGTTGCTAAGCTTGGTTTAAAATGATAATAATATTAATATGATGATAAGCTACTGGAAAAGTAGTACCATGAAATGTATAAAAGGCGTTAATTACACAGATATGTGAGACTAAGGGTTGATTATAAAATGACATTACCTTCTGCTGAGGGTTGGCTGTTCTCATCAAATACCTCACGACAAACCAAAGGTGTCGGAGCGGACGTCATCTCGATGCCGCATTATATTCTATAGGGAACTATTTAACTCTTTAAAAATCTCCATTTTACATAACCGGACTACGTTTTCAAAATGCGACATAAAACAACAGCGCAAAATTCGCCAATAAAAAACTTGACAGCAAAACACAAAAAAAACGTCGACTGTCAGATTTTTGAATAGACAATGCTTTCTATGAAATATCCATAAACAAAATGAAGAGCGTAACTAGAACCCACAGTGGTGTTGGTGAACTTGTTTACCAATTTTCATCTTAAGAACTGCTTTCTCATGCTTATTTTTTAGAAATAAGATGCTATAAATATTATACACTCAAAATTTGATTTCCCAAGTGGGAAAAACTTTAACAAATTGGTGACTAAATGGCTCATGGAGAGGGGAGTCTGAGAGAGATCTGAGGAACATAGTGCAATAACTACTAACTCTTACTTTAATCCAACCCGCACGTACTAAATGAGTATTGTATTCAAGTATACATGCAAAAGTTGTACTTTTTGTTGATATTGCCGCTAATCTAATGGGGCAATATATTCCATAATGTTGATCTCTTTGTTTGTTTGTATTAACCTATTTCGGAACAAATAAATTTTAAAAAAAAAGTAAGGTTTTTAATTTTTATGAATTCTTACTATGAGGAATAGATTTCCTTCATTTCCTGTAATTTTGGTAGGAAGCAAAACACTTGGCTTTTTATATTTTTTTTATTGCCAGGGAACTGACTAATAACTAAATGAAAATATTTCAACACGTAAATAAAGTTTTGTAATTTTATTTTTGGCATCTTTTCTCATATGGTTAGTCAAAGCAGAATTTCTGCAGACATGATGGTCTGATCATCAGTAAAACTCATGGTTACCTAAATCACGAGAAATACTTTCTGCAGACATGATGGTCTGATCATCAGTAAAACTCATGGTTACCTAAATCACGAGAAATACTTTCTGCAGACATGATGGTCTGATCATCAGTAAAACTCATGGTTACCTAAATCACGAGAAATACTTTCTGCAGACATGATGGTCTGATCATCAGTAAAACTCATGGTTACCTAAATCACGAGAAATACTTTCTGCAGACATGATGGTCTGATCATCAGTAAAACTCATGGTTACCTAAATCACGAGAAATACTTTCTGCAGACATGATGGTCTGATCATCAGTAAAACTCATGGTTACCTAAATCACGAGAAATACTTTCTGCAGACATGATGGTCTGATCATCAGTAAAACTCATGGTTACCTAAATCACGAGAAATACTTTCTGCAGACATGATGGTCTGATCATCAGTAAAACTCATGGTTACCTAAATCACGAGAAATACTTTCTGCAGACATGATGGTCTGATCATCAGTAAAACTCATGGTTACCTTTAATCACGAGAAATACTTTCTGCAGACATGATGGTCTGATCATCAGTAAAACTCATGGTTACCTAAATCACGAGAAATACTTTCTGCAGACATGATGGTCTGATCATCAGTAAAACTCATGGTTACCTAAATCACGAGAAATACTTTCTGCAGACATGATGGTCTGATCATCAGTTAAACTCATGGTTACCTAAATCACGAGAAATACTTTCTGCAGACATGATGGTCTGATCATCAGTAAAACTCATGGTTACCTAAATCACGAGAAATACTTTCTGCAGACATGATGGTCTGATCATCAGTAAAACTCATGGTTACCTAAATCACGAGAAATACTTTCTGCAGACATGATGGTCTGATCATCAGTAAAACTCATGGTTACCTAAATCACGAGAAATACTTTCTGCAGACATGATGGTCTGATCATCAGTAAAACTCATGGTTACCTAAATCACGAGAAATACTTTCTGCAGACATGATGGTCTGATCATCAGTAAAACTCATGGTTACCTAAATCACGAGAAATACTTTCTGCAGACATGATGGTCTGATCATTAGTAAAACTCATGGTTACCTAAATCACGAGAAATACTTTCTGCAGACATGATGGTCTGATCATCAGTAAAACTCATGGTTACCTAAATCACGAGAAATACTTTCTGCAGACATGATGGTCTGATCATCAGTAAAACTCATGGTTACCTAAATCACGAGAAATACTTTCTGCAGACATGATGGTCTGATCATCAGTAAAACTCATGGTTACCTAAATCACGAGAAATACTTTCTGCAGACATGATGGTCTGATCATCAGTAAAACTCATGGTTACCTAAATCACGAGAAATACTTTCTGCAGACATGATGGTCTGATCATCAGTAAAACTCATGGTTACCTTTAATCACGAGAAATACTTTCTGCAGACATGATGGTCTGATCATCAGTAAAACTCATGGTTACCTAAATCACGAGAAATACTTTCTGCAGACATGATGGTCTGATCATCAGTAAAACTCATGGTTACCTAAATCACGAGAAATACTTTCTGCAGACATGATGGTCTGATCATCAGTAAAACTCATGGTTACCTAAATCACGAGACTGACATCATATGTATCTAATGTATCTGACGTCGTCGTCATAGGAATGGTGTATTGTGAAAGAGGGACAATCAGGCTATCGGAAGCTAGAGTGAGGATACAAATAATAAAAAAAACATTGATGTGGTGAATATGCTATATTCATTGAACATTTTGTAGTTTTTCAAACAAACTATATATGACTAACAATTTATACATTAAGGTTATTTAATTTGACATCTAGAATATCAATAATAATAATAAAGTTTACATAATTATTATCATGTTACAATAAAAGTGTGTAATATGTAAATCCTATAGTAGGCCCAGGGAACTGACTAATAACTAATATAATTTTATGAAAATATTTCTTGAACTTAGGATAAGACAAAGTATGTTGGGATAGGACAACACGCACACATTGGGGTACAAGAGAAGAAACTCAGAAAATATAATATATTGCTGCTATACCCAATATTGCTCACAATCATACAAATATAGAATGAAATCATACAAATATTTAATAGTAAGTCTCATAGATTACTACTGAGTGTTTATGATCAGTTTTACCCATATAATTACTATTAAAATGTGTAAAACTTAATCAAAAACATATTCACAAAACGTTGTCACAAACAAAAATGACAATAATATTTTAATGAATTTTAGTGCAGCAACTCAATATTGCATTGGTAGGATGACTGTGAATGGATTTTACTTGCATAAGAAAAACAGATTTTTTTAATATCCACTTTTATTTTACAACAGTAGGTAACTACCAATTAAATAACATAATCAACTTACAATTTAAATTATTTTATTTTATTAATATAAGTCATAAAACAAACATACATACTCACATTCAATATATATTTTTATATAAAAAGTGGAATGCAACAAGGGACAAGAGTGAGTTTATCAAATATACATACATAGGTATTTTTTTTTCATCTATTCTGAATTATATTTGTTTAAAATTAAATGTTCTTTGAACTTAAACACTTTACTTATAAGTTCCAATTTTGTTTTATTAGTTAGTGCAATTACATTCGTGTAAATTATATATACAAAATCTGCTGGCAATTCAAATAAAAAAAAATTGACAAACTTATATTACTTAGAATTTTATAATGGAATAAAGTCACATTCCTTTAACATTTATACACAATAATTATTATTCTCTTAAGAACCACGACAGACTTGAAACACGGAATATAACCATAGACAACAGAGTAATGTACATACAGAAGAACAAGGACGTTAATTTTGCCATTATTTCTACTTTATTATAATTCCTATAATAAACACATTTATGTATTGTCTTGTAATTACTCATGTAAAACACTCAATCTAAATAATGTACAAATTCTATTAACAATAAAATATATTTATTCTATTATTCTCAACGTGCCAAGCCTCCGATTCACATCATAATGAAAAAAATAGCAATAAAGATAAAATCGATAACAGGGAATTCTACTGGGATTATTGTTTAAAACATATTTTATTACTTTCAGAGATGGGAAATGATTCAATAAGATATGTCGCAAATTATCGTTTATTATTAAATTTTTTTTTGTTTAAAGCTTATATATGTACAACAATAATATGATATGGAAGATAAATACACATGGTGGTGGTATCATCTTATAGACGATAAAACACCTAAAGTAACAAAATTATTTATGTTACATTTTCTGTAAACTAAATAGTAATAATGACGTGACGACAAAACACAGATGATGAAAGATGAATAACATGAATGGAAACTCACTCAACATCACAATACAACAAGCTTTAATATTAATAATATAACACAATATATTTGTGAAGATACTATGTGTAGGTGATGTAGTGCAGCTACATCACTGTGTGAGGCATGGCAACACAGTGCATCTGCCACAACATGCACTGTGTTAATTACTTTAGGTAATACAACAAATAATACTTTCAGAATTACAATATATTATATTATAAATTGTTATATATATATATAATTATAATATGATAATATTCATTTTAAATACATAGTATTATTACTTTTCATATATAAATTATTATAATGTGTAACATTGCAACAACAATAACATGATTAAATTATCAATATAACCAATATACTATGTGATGTACTATGTACTCAACAGAAGTATTGTAAATACAGAAAAGAAAGGTTTAAAACAAAAACAAGACTAACCATTTCAACAAATACTTTTCCAGTAAAGAAACTCAATTTATTGGTGTGTGCTTGTATATAAATTACAGGCAGCTAATTCACAATTTACATTTCAAAAAACCCTTTAAATATACTTACATAACAAAATGTACAATATTTTGAAACAAGTTGTATAGAAAAAAGGGACAAATAATATTGCAGTTATTTGTATGTAGTACAATACTTTGATGAAGACATAGGTTGATGTTACATAGTATATGCATAACATAATAAGGAAAGTACATAATAATAATGATAAAAGTAATAATATATTACATAGCCTTGTATGAGTGATGGTCACTTTAATCTTCTAAGTTACGGAAGGCTTGTTGAATGTCTTCATGAAGTTGCTCAAAATCTGCCTTAATCTTAGCCTCACCGTCCTTCACTGGGTCCTAAAGCAATAAATATTCACATGAATACCACAAAATAACTAAATTTGTAATTCACATTTGAGTTAGTCGGTAGCCTGGAGGTAGAGTCTCGGCCTCGTGAACATGGGGTCCGTGGTTTGATACCAGGTGCCGGCAAACTCCCATTTCACGACACAAGCTTTTATTAGCTTACTGTGAAAGGTGTATAAGGTTGTATTTGGGTTTATGACAAAAACCCAGATATATTTTTTAAAAAAAAAAAACATTTATATAAAATATAGTTGTTTCAGATAATATTCTTCCCCTTTTAATGTTTCTCCAGGAAGTATGGGAAAGAAATAAGCCTCTCCAGTCACCTCTTCCTATGACATTTTTAACTCTCTGATATTGGCGTCATAGGATTTTATAAGTTATAAATATGGCACATCAAAATAATTTAAACTCTTAGGAAAGATTTAGAATTTCTCCAACACATTTATACTACAATATGTAATTGTTCTTAACACAGATATCTGTATAGATGGCAGACATATCAGTATTTTACCAAACCCCGGATCAAAAATTTATATTAAAAACTTCATGCTTATTATCACAATTAGTTTACAAAAACTAGAAAGATTTATTGAGTATGAAAAAAGTTCATGTACCTTGAATTTCATTGAACTGAGCTGGTAAAGGATGTTACCCATTGAATCCCTGATGACATTCCACGTGATTTTATTTTCAGACTGTGCTGTGGACTCTACTGCATGGCGGGACATATCATAGAAAGCTATCATATTTTTGAGCATACCCACTGTCTTATAAAACGGACAAAATCTGTCATACGCCGAATAACTGAAAAAATATAATAGGTAATTATGATCAACATTAATTTAATATGTTAACTGTCTGATAATCTTGGTATATTTGAAGTACTTATCCATTGCCGCATAAGTAGCTAAATTCATTTATCTACAGGATCCCTACTTTTATTAAGATTGACAAAGTAAGTACATATATCAGAAAATTACTCCTTTTCTCTTTCACTTTTGTAAAATCAATCACACTTGTTTACTACTTGCTATGTACATATTTGCAGGAAAATAAAAGTGGCTTGTGTAAAAAGGTATACCATTTTTCTGTAATACTATTACTTTGTGGATTCTACTGTAAACTAAACATGCATAATAATGTTCCGAAACTACCGCAACGTGATCGTCAAATCAATAAATAATATTATACAAATTATACTACAGAATACATATATTGTGTCTGTAGTGTGTTCTTAATCAAAATAAATACAGTTTGGAGATAGAATGAATTCTTATTTACTGCAAAATGTGTTCCCCTCCATGAGATACATAGGTGTTATTGATTTGTACATGTTATGGCAGAGTTCCAAATGTATAATATTATGGATCTCCTTATATATTACATATAGAGCATGGAAAATGCTATACTACTACAACTATACTATACCCTTACACCATGTCCCAGGAGGGGTAGGCAGAGAGAACGGAACGCCATATAAATCTATCCTTACACACTTCTTTCGCTTCCTCTACATTCATCCAGTTTCTCATACATGCACGCCGATTTCTCTTACTCAACACGCGTCCGTTTAAGAATTTGGTCCACGTGATCAAGCCACGTGGTTCTTGGACGTCCACGCTTCCTCACACCCCTTCTTTCAGATAAATACATCCTCTTCGTCATCCTTTTATCTTGCATTCGCTCAACATGTCCAAATGAAAATGACACCAACATAAACCATTCAAATGCATTACAAGCTTGACAATTTACTTTGAAGTATATGATAAGATTCTATTTTAAAATACAATATTCTTGTCACCTGTTCTGTTGCAAGAAGTCGTCCTTAAGTAATTTTGCCACCTCAAGTGTGATTTTGTCCGTTTCCGCCAGAGATGCTTTACCGACAAGTTGCACAATTTCGGACAAGTCCTCTTCTTCCTGAAGGATCTCCTTGACCTAAAATCATTAGCAGAGAAATAAAAAATAACAGTAGTAGTACATAAATGATAGTTAAGCTGTAAAATGTGCTATGTGTTGAAATATTCCTTGTTTTCTTAATTCTTATTCCTGCTTTAGGTCTCAATACTAGGGTCATCCTCATAAATAAATAATATAAACACTGTACATAAACACAATAAAACATGAATAACATTATTTCAAATTATACAGTTGGATGCATTTCATGAATATTGTTTACAAAATGTAACTTTTTTTTGTTTTAAATAATTGATGGCTTGACAAAAAATGCTTGGTGGTGAGTATAAAATAATGTACCTTTGTTCTCAATGGCACAAACTCCTGGAAGTTCTTATCATAGAAGTCATCAAGTGCACGCATGTATTTGCTGAAAGAATATTCATAACATGAATAGTACTTTATAAAAGTAAAAGAACATAGTACATATTATTATTTTCTTATAAAATATAGCAGACATTTTCACCAATTACCCAATACAAAAGGGTAAAATAAAGATCCATGTACCTACATGATCACATAATTTATAAACTCCATATATCTTTGAGATATTTATTTAGTAAAACTCTATGTTAATCGAGAAATAAAATATTATTATTTAGTTTTACACATTCATTATAAGAGTTACTCTAATTTTGACATGTCATGTCTTTTTCAAAGGAGTTTGAAACAAATCTTTTTCAAACTCAGTATGTCGAAACTCAAGTACCTCTAATAAGGTACATGTAAAAATAAGTAATCATATTTTATTTCTTGATTAGCGATATATTTTTGGCAAAAGTCCAGATAAAGTGAATGCATCAAAATTAAATTTATGATTTTTCAAGGACGGACTTGTTGTGAGTAAGAGAAATCGACGTGCGTGTATGAGAAATCATATGAATGTTGAAAAAGCGAAAGAAGTATGTAAGGACAGATCTATATGGCGTTCCATTCTCTCTGCTTACCCCACTTGGGATACGGTATGAGAGAATAGATAGATAGATAAATTTATGATTTTTCTACTTATATTCATGTACTTAATTATATATTTTTCACCCAAGAAATGATATGATGATGAAATGATTGTCAATAAATGTGCTTTTTCATAAAATAACACCAGACTAACCTAACCTAACCTACAAATCAGTCAAATGCATTTGTAAAATGCAAATAATTAATTTTGTGCCACAAAATTCCACCGGATTCTTATTCTCCAGGTAAAATACTACATAAAAATAATTGATGTTTAGATACTTAAGTTCATCTAATCTGGAATAATCCTTTTTTTTTGTCGAACAAATTATTTATGTTCTAGATGTTTTTGTTGTAAAATTAGATGAATGTGTTAGACACATGTCTGGATTATACATAATATTTCTTCTTAATAAATTTACATGAATATGTTTATTATACTTCCAAATGAGTGTCTAAATGCAAACTATACGAGGGTTGCTATTTAAGTTTTGAGATAGACAAGTAAAAACAAATATTTATAATTGAAAATGGCTTTATTGTGTTTCAAAATATTCCCCATGAAGATCAATACACTTTTGCATGCGTTTGAACCAATTTTTGACGCCCTTTTTCCAGTTTGATTAAGGTACCTCCAGAACATGTGATTTGAACGCATCAACCACCTCTTCAGGCATCAAAAAACGTTGACCTCACAATTTATTTTTGATCTGCGGGAATTAGAAGAAATCGTTGGGTGATAAATCAGGACTGTACGGCAGATGACCCATCAATTTGATGTTTTAAATGCTCAAAAATGCACTTGTTTGAGCTGATGTGTCAGAGCTTACATTATCGTGGTGGAGAATGATTTGTCTTCTGCAATTGGTTTCCCTTATTTTTACGAACACTTCTGGTAAACAAATGGTGATAAAACATTCAGAATTAACCGTTCTACGTTGCTCTAATAGAATGGCAACGATATGTTCAGTAATTCCGAAGAAACAGGCGACCATTTGCTTTGACGTGCTTCATGCGCGAACGACTTTAGTTGGAATTGGCTCGTTTTGAAAGGCCCATACAGGTGATTGCTGTTTAGTTTCGGGCTCGTTTGCATAGATCTGTGATTTGTTGTCTGTCACAATCTTATAAACGTCTTTTGAAGCACCACAATTGAATTTTTTCATCATTTGTTTGCAACAATCGACACGAGCCGTTTTTTGAGCGATTGCCAAACTATGCGGTATTCAACGCGAAAAAATCTTTTTGACGACCAAATGTTCATACAATATTAAATTTATGCAAGTGGAACTAATGTCCAAGCGTACCTTAATCTCACCGTATGTCACGTGATGATCTTGCAAAATCAGTTCACGCACAGCATTGATGTTTTCTGGCATAGCAGCCGATTTTGAACGACCTTCACGAAATTCGTCCTGTTACGAAGTGTGACCACGACTGAATTCAGAAAACCAGCGAAACAAAAGTCGCAGCGAGTTGATCGGCATACTGTTGTTGGTTTAATCCACGTCGAAATTCATAGAAAATTATCGCACGAAAATGTTCACGATTTAATTCCATTTTTTTAACGAAGTAAATTTTTCAAGTATGTGTAAAAAATATTAATATCACTCGTATGACAAAACTTTCTGAGTATGTTTGCAATAAAATATTTCAAATTTTACGATACAATGTCAGATTTGCCATATTCATACTGTTCACTGTGTCGGTGTTTAGGTAGTAGAATTCCATATCGAAAAAATAAAACAGGTGTTTTATTCTACTAAAGATTTAATTTGTGAGAGAGACGTCTTTCGTCTTATGAGGACATTGTCAATCTGATTTAAAAAATACAACATTATTCATATATATAAAAATATTTACAATAACAATGATGAGAGATTATAGTATAGTATTATAATGAAGTATGTATCAGTAACTAATTCTAAGAAATCACTAATTACCATGCGAGAGGGAGAACAATATGTATATGTATCAAGGACAAGCATAGTGTATTGTATTAATCTGGTTAATCCTATCTATTTGTTGTTATATACGCAATTTTCTTTGTTACAGATCTAATAAATGAAGAAATATCCCCGTGACTAGAAGAAACATCACAACACAGCAACCTGTTTTCACTTATAAATTAATATTAATAGTTAATAAATAACTTAAATTGTATCATAAATAAAACTTGCATTATATAAACTCAGTTCAAAAACAAACTATCTTCCTACCTTTTTACAATATCATTCTGATCATATATTTCCCTTTTCACAAATTCACCTTATAAGAAATAACAACAAATAGATAGGATTAACCAGATTAATACAATACACTATGCTTGTCCTTGTCACATAAATACATATACCTACATATTGTTCTCCCTCTCGCATGGTAAGTAGTGATTTCTTAGAATTAGTTACTGATACATACTTCATTATAATACTATACTATACTCTCTCATCATTGTTATTGTAAATATTTTTATATATATGAATAATGTTGTATTTTTAAAATCAGATTGACAATGTCCTCATAAGACGAAAGACGTCTGTCTCACAAATTAAATCTTTAGTAGAATAAAACACCTGTTTTATTTTTTCGATATGGTTTTGGTTTATCTCAAAACTTAAGTAGCAACCCTCGTATTATATAAAACATTTATATCAGTAACTTTTTGTTTCTCAAAAAGTCCTTTGTTCATGTAGTAAGGAAACGTAAATATTACCTATAAGAGATGAGCCAATTGATTGAGGGGAAGTGTTTTCTCTGAGCCAATTTCTTGTCCAACCCCCAGAACACTTGTACAATACCAAGGGTAGCTGAAGTGACAGGATCTGAGAAGTCACCACCAGGAGGTGATACGGCTCCCACAATAGACACAGAACCTATTCAAAATTAATTAACTAGTTAATACAAATATCACATAATCAACACAATTGTTTGTACATGGCATTAACTAAAAACTTTCCATGAAAAAATTAAGTGGTTATCTTATTGAGATAAAGTATTAATAATTTTACAAAATGTTATTTATCCTTAAAATTAATAATCCCACAAGCACTAGACCAAGAAGATACATCTTCTCTTTTACCAAAAAGCAAACCTCGTTTATGAAACAAATTATTATTCTGGAAAATTGCAATATCTCCCAAGACATAAGTGTTTTGAAGCAGCAAATTTCAAGGTTATGAAAAAGGTAACAAAGCAATACCTTCTCTGTCAGGGTTACCCAAGCATTTCACACGACCAGCTCTCTCGTAAAAGGAGGCCAAACGGGCTCCCAGATATGCAGGGTAACCAGAATCAGCAGGCATCTCAGCCAAACGTCCTGAAATTTCACGAAGAGCCTCGGCCCAACGAGATGTGGAATCAGCCATCATGGACACATTGTAACCCATATCACGGAAGTATTCGGAAAGTGTAATGCCTGAAATACAAATAGTAAAGAATTAATGAAACAGCACAAAAGACAGACAAACACTCACATGGTGCTTGTACATTTTCTTGTTACTTTGTTGTTTGTATTTTTTTTTACTAATGAAGGTTGCATGTGAAAACTAATAATGCTTCATAAACATACATTAGATTAAAAAAGGCTTTTTTTAGATACATAAATCATTTAAAGAGATGATTAGACTATTAATTGAATTTCAAGACATAATTTCCTTATACCTGTATAAATAGATGCTTCTCGAGCAGCCACAGGCATGTTAGATGTGTTTGCAACAAGCGCAGTTCTCTTCATGATGGATTCTGTCACACCATCGATCTCAACAGACAGCTCTGGGAAATCTCGAAGTACTTCAGACATCTCATTTCCTGAAATAAATAAACAGTGTTGTACATGGATTGTGGCTTCAAATCCTTCTGAAGAATTCACCCAAAAACGATATTGTTCTTTCTGAGCCTTAAAAATGATTTGTTTTATATTTTACTACTAACTGTATGTAAGGATAGATCTATATGACGGCCCATCCTCTCTACCTACTCCACTTGATATACAGCGTGAGGGTGTAGTATAGTATAATTTGAACAATAATAAAGGGTTTTTAAATAAATGTTGGATTACATAAAATCATATTTTGAAAAACCTTTACTCTCTTCCCATATCCCTCTTTCACACGAGGCATGCCTTTTAAGTTCAGTCGTTTCCATATTTCCCGGCAATTTTGAATTTGGAACTGTTCTATATTCGAATGTGTTTAAATTTTGAATCTCAAAACAGTTGAAAGTATTAGGATAAATGCTATTGTTTAGTCACAGCATCGACTGGAATCTGTCAGGTTACGTACGAAAATGAATCTTTCTAAGGAAAATGTTCGTGCAATAATTTTCTACAACTTTAGAGGGGCCTGACACGGCTTCAGTGTTTTGCAGAGCTAACATCTGTGTTCAGTGATGAAGCCCCATGTCTGCGGACTGTCGAACGCTGGTATTTAGAATTCCAGTCTACGACATCATCAGTGGTGACGAATCTTGGATCTATGCCTACGATCCTGATTCCAAACAACAATCTACAATCTGGGTCTTTCAAGACGAGCCAAAGCCGACTAAAGTTGTTCGTTCTCGAAGCACTTCAAAGAAGATGGTGGCCACATTCGTTGGAAAAACCGGCCATGTTGCGACTATTGCACTTGAAGATCGTAAAACGGTTAACGCAGAATGGTATACCACAGTTTGTTTACCACAAGTCATCGCCGAACTTCGAAAATCTAACTCAAAGCGACGCATCATCCTGCACCACGACAACGCAAGCTCACACAGCGCTCGGCAAACAATTGAGTATTTGAAGCAGGAAAAAGTAGAAATTCTTGACCATCCTCCATACAGTCCTGACCTAAGCCCTAACGATTTCTTTACATTTCCTAAAATTAAGAAAAGTCTTCGTGGTCAAAGGTTCCAGTCCGGTGAAGAAGCAGTCGACGCTTTCAAGTCAGCCATTTTGAACACCCCCACTTTAGAGTGGAATAAATGTTATAATAACTGGTTTGAGCGAATGGAAAAGTGTATTAAGCTACGTGGTGAATACTTTGAAAAACAATAAAAAGTACTATAAGGTTCTAGTTGTGTTTTTTTCTTCTAACGACAAAACTTAAAAGGCATGCCTCGTAAAACATCGTTTCTATGACAATATCAGAGTGCTAGAAATGTCGTGGGAAGAGGTGACTCAACTGGCGCAGAGACACTCTGACACCTGCCCTATGCTCCCGACAGAAATGTAGAAGGGTGAGATGATGACGATATAAATAACACTACGACATGCAGTAATATCAGTTTGACAATGACTTTTAAGTCTAAACCAGGTCACTTTATTAAAAAGTAGTAAAACTTAAGCTATTTGTGTGTTTTTTCCGTCAACTCAAGCAATATAAAAAATTAACAAAAAAAATCTATACATTACTTCCTAATTTATATAAATATCATTAACCCCCAACAGTAGTTACAGACTTAATCAAGTGGAAGCTTTTTAAACACAAAGTTAACTAACCCATCTTTATTTTCCAACTATGGTTAATTTTAAAAACCATTTCATAAAAAAAAGAATTATTTTAATAATTCAAGAGTTTTTGTGTTTACGCTGTGGGAAATCCATTTTTAATTTTAATAAATAAAATATAAAAATATATTATTGAGCACTGTTTAATCTCCACTATGTTAGGTTGAATACCGAACGTTTTCGCCTATACTTGTAGCATCTTCAGGGAAACTGAAAT